>OY282453.1:13284822-13317826 GCA_958295655.1 Palloptera scutellata
CATCATCCTGTTCACAGGGCCTTGACTAGCTTCACTGGCTTTAAATACAGAAAATACATGAGTACAAGCACTCAATTGCAAGTGCTCCTAAAAAATGGCTTTGATATTGATCATGCTCTTCTCTACATTTATCACCAAAGCAGTAAACTACATATGTCAAGTAGAAGTACACATAATCTAAAAATAAGTCCCACAACTGGTATCACCAAGCATATACATACATATACATAAGGCTGATATGGCAACAACATGCCTAGTATAACTTAGGATCATCGTTGGAGTAATCATTGAGCGCTCAATACCGAGCAATGGATTATTCCGTGTTGCTCCTGAGCTTTTGCATTTTGTATTATTTTTTAACATAGCTTTTTCTTTTACTTCTAGTAAATTATTTCCTATTCTATTGTAGTAGTTATTACTACTCTACTGCTTAGTTACATAGTCGTACATATAAATAAGTACTTACATACATAAATTTGTATTTGTTTGTTATTATTTATAAATTATGTGTACATATACTTAAGCTATTATATATTTTTTTTTTTATATATTCAACACGCAATGAGTGCAGAGAATTGTGTTGGTTGGAAAGAAGAAGGAGGAAGAATGAGAGAGTGATGCAATCACAGGACACCAAAAAAGAGATAGACAGCCATTGTGGGAAGTGTTATGCCTTTACCACAATGAACTTCAGTTTATCAAATTTGTATACTTGTGCGTACTAATAACCGAAAAAAATTCTCAATGTGACGACTTGTCAACTCAAAGAGAAAAATGTTACTTTTAGCCGGTTTGCTCTCAGCTCACATCATTAGCTATGGAGAACATTGTGCACGACTTTTCGATTTGGAAACGCTGGAACCCTTAATTTTGTGAAGTTTGATGAAAAAATGCATCAGCCAAAAAAGAAATTGGTGTGCGGATAAATGTCATCGTATCGAGGTCAAAATTAAAAAAATGCGAGGAAAGTCGGCAAATTAGCCCACACAGCTGATCAGGAGTCTCTCTTAACTAGAAGGATAAAATGTAAGATCGACCTCCATTAAATTTCAATTAATATTTACTCTGCGACGCACTTACCCCTCATCTTCAAGCCTTGAGGGGGCTCTCATACAAAAACAGCCTTATGATATGGCCGCCATCCGCTCTCATGGTGATCAATGAAAGAACGACACCTTTATTACTCCCTCAAAATTTTTTCCGAAAATACTTACCTCGATCTCTAACCCTTCCATATAAAAATAAAGTAGAAACCACCTTCAAACTAATTTCATTCAATTTTATTTATGAGCACCCCAGAGTGTTGGTACGATAGGGGAAAATGTAGAAAGATGGAAATTACAACAGTACCATTTCTGTTGTGCTATTTGTAAAGCTTTACCATTTCAAATACAACAAACCTTCTACCGGTGTTGTAAACGTCTTTTACCATGGAGTGCTACCATTAAGAGCTTGGTACATAGGTTCGAGCATTTCTAAGTACATACGTACATAAATGGAAAAGTGTTATTTGTGTATGATGTTTGTAAATAATAATATAAAAATCTAATATTTCGATTTTTTCGTACTCAAGTATATAAGAGATGAGCATATACCCAACGGCTGTGAGCTGCGAATCAGAAATGTTTTGGTTCTGATGCGCTTTTATAGAATAGTATATTTAGTAAATACTCGTACCATTCATTTAAATTAAGAAAAAATCGCAAAGGTGAAATGGCCAATAGCGGCCGAACATATGCCATTGACACCCTCTAAAATACCTGTTTGATATTTCCATTTTGAAGGAAGTAGGCAGGGATATTGCCCGTCAGGGAAAATTTTAATATTAAAATAAAGGTCAGAAGTTTACACAAAATTTCAACAAAATCGGTCCATAGATGGCGCATACCTCGCACATAGCGCAAATACATAATTGTATATTGCTTGAAATAATATCACTGACCGATACATTTTACATAGATTTTGATGCGCTAATTACAAATCTGAATACGAAACTTTCCAAAGATTTTCTATTTTTTTTAGAAAATCACGTTTTGCCATTTACATGTTAATTTTGTGGTTTTCTCAAATGATTTATTTCACTTGTGCCTTGGGATCATAAAGTAGCACTATTAACTTATAAAAACTTATTTTAAAGTCAAAATTAAAAAAAGCATTGAGCAAAAATTTACAATTTTATCATGCTCAGCAATAGCTTTAAAGTCAAAATTCATTGCTCAACTTTAAATAACGGGTATTTTCGTTCAGTCATATATTACGAACTCAAGCTCAATCAAATGAAGCACTTTAGATGCACAGCCACATTAAGCCACATTCAATTTTCCCGCGGAATATTTACATGTATATAAATAAATACCTATAAAGTTGTGTGTATGTTTCGGTTTTGGATATCTTTATGTCTATACCTTTTTGTATTTTGATAATTAAATAAATACAGGTGTTCAAATAAGAAAATAAATTTAAAAAAAAGAAAGAAAAATATTAAAAAAAAAAAATAATTACAAAATTTTTGTAAGATATCGAGATAAAAACAAATTACATTTGATTAAAATATATGCATTTTACGTTAGCAAGAGCGACTTTAAATAAATCACTTTTTACCTAGATAGCTTAGGGCAGCTTAGGGCTGCTATGGGCGCTTTTTATGGGGCTGATTTTCGGAACATGGGATATAAATACATAGTGTGACTAAATACTCTTTAGTTATGATCATCTCCTGGTGGAGCATAGAGCCCATCATTGATATTTGAAATTTTTTTTTAATACATATCGCTCGTATCGCTAAATTTTTGAGTTAAGTAAGTATAGAGAAAAAACTGTCACTTTTGTCATAACTGCATCTTATGAATTCTTCACATGAGAAGGTTATTTGTCGCTGTAAATTGTATGAAGTCATAGGTAAAATAAAAGGTTTAAATGCATTTTTCTCGGAATTTATGCTGTTTGATTTATGACAGTTAGGTATCGCAACCTAAATATATATGTACGTATGATATAATTTTCTACATAATTTAGATATGCTTAGAAAGTGTTACCAGATTTTGGATTACAAAATCCACCAAAAATCATAAAAAAAATAGTTTTTTTTTAACCACCAGATTATTTTATTAATTTGAATAAAAAATACATATCATATTATTTATTAAAAAGTGGACTATTTTGCTCGCTAAAATTTTAATGTCAGCCAAATGAAATTGTTGCTTTCTTACATGAGCACTGAGCAAACGAGAAAATTAAGTTATAAGAGAAAAATACTACTAACATCAAATGAAAGTGTCTTCAAATCAAAAAAAAAGCACTGCCATCTAATAAAAAATTGTTCGCACTGATTTGGTAACGCTGCGCTAAGCTCATTGGTATTTGACGATTTTCTTACACATAACTGCGAAATGCCAAAAATAAATGCTTAATGCTTTGTAACATTTATAACTTATTTTTGAGAATAAATATACTGTGAGAATAAATCATTGAACCTTTTTTTTTTGTTCCACCATTAAAACTGATGGTTACGCCCTCTTCTCTTAGGTTTAAAAGTTTAAAAGGTAACAGGCAAACAGAATTTATAGAAGAACATCATGCTTGATTTATTTTAAAGGTTATGCCCCTTGACGTCTGCAATCTACTGTGACAATAAATCATTGAACCTTTTTTTTGTTCCGCCATTAAAACTGATGGTTACGCCCTCTTCTCTTAGGTTTAAAAGTTTTAAGGTAACAGGCAAACAGAATTTATAGAAGAACATCATACTTGATTTATTTTAAGGGTTACGCCCCTTGACATCTGATTTATTCTCCACCAAAGTGGAATACTTTGGAGTACAAGAGTTACAAAAATTGTAACCTGTCAATATTCAAAACAAGCAAGTGATAGCTGTTTTGTGTACAAAAGGAAGAAATTGTGAAAAAAACGGCTTTTAAGGAATCTGCTGTATGCCGGACAATATTTTTATTTAATTTTTTCGACTGTCTAAAGAGATTTAAAAGAATCTGTTTCAAGAGCTTTTTGATGCTCGGGAGTCGTCTATTTCAATCGGGTTGCGCTTTGTTGCTGCACTGTTTTTTTTTTGTCCATGGCTCATACCGAAAATGCATGGTAATAGTCTTTTGACTTCAATGTGTCAGCAAATTTGTAATGCGCTCTTTTACCAAATTTTAGGGCTTATTGTGAATAAGAAAACACAAATTTTTGCTTTTTAGGTTTCTGGCTGCCAATGCAAAATTTCCTGGTTCATGCCACGAATCCGACATTTGGACGACAAAGCGGTTGTTGGCTTTTGGGTGACCAGAGTTATCCCCTGGATCTCTGGTCATCCAGAGTTCCACCCCCTGCTGCAGGGCCGACAAATGCGCAAGAAGAAAGATACAACAAAATGCACATAGAAGCTCAAAATGCTTTAGGGTGAAGAAGTCACGGATTACATCATAGCAATTCTGAAATGCAGAGTTTTATGTACGAGTAAAGTCCTCCCAACAACAACGCGTAACAAAACATTGTTACAGAAAAAATAAATAAAATAAATATAAAAATTTACAAGATGTGAGATTTTATTTACAAATATTAAAGTACATACGTACATACATATAAGTATGATTTCGCAGAAATATAATAATTAGTATTAAAAAAAATGTAATAAAAGTAACAATTAGTATAAAATAGTAGAATAATAGAGTATAAATATTTATGTAGAATAGAAAAAGTTTCAACAAATGGAAGTTAAACAGTGACAGAAGAAGTAGTATAAACTAGTAAAACTAATAGTAAATATAGTAGTAGAGCAAGAACACACCCTCTAATTCAAGCATACCCACTTTTTTAAGACAAAATATCCTTGGCATATAACGCTTCCATCATTAATCTTATTCTGTAGGTATTAAGAAATAGTTCTTGATATCCCATATTGAAAATTCATGTTTTATGGAAGACACCGCCAAGCCCCCATTTTTAATCCCAACCACATTTTTCCAATAGCATGGTATTTTTAACTAACGTCCTTGTACCAAATTCTAGTACTGTAATTTTGGGAGATATATCCGAAAAAGCATTAGGATTGTATGGTAGGTGCCCTACCTCAGCATATAAAGCGTTTTGCAATAGGGACATAACAATTTATTTTGTATTTAAATACAAACGCACCCCTCAATTCAAAACGTCATTCAAAATTTACATATTTATCATCGTGAAGTTCACGAACGAGCAAAGTTTGGAAATTATTAAAAATTATTGCTGAAATTCTGACTTTAAGTTTGAAGAAAACCTTGAATTTCATCGAGAAATCTTTTTCAGCTGTGAAGCTCACTGTCGGCTGTGTTAATAAGCAAAATAATTGGACAGGAACAAATCCAAACTCTTGTGCTTCATGAGATTCCATTGCATCAATAAAACGTGACCGTGTGGCGTAGATTTCATGCCGGAGATATGATTTTCCATAAATCAAGTTCAGTGGTCGCTGTGGCGTGGTGGTAGTGCGTTGGACTGCTACGCAGAGTGTCCGAGGTTCGAATCTCGGCACAGGCAAAATCAAAAAGTAAAAAAAATTATTTTTCTACACGGCACCACCTCTTGGCAGGCAATGGCAAACCTACAAGAGTAAAAATTGCTATGAAAAGCTTTTCAGTTCGCCGTTCGGATTCGGCATTAAACTGTAGGTCCCTTCCATTCATGTACAAATATAACACGCACAACATGAGTGGATGCGAAAAGCTCGGCCTAGGCCCTCCATGGGCTGTTGTGTCATTAAAAGTAAAAGTAAAGTAAAGATATGATTTGACCGTATTTTTTCGTTGATGAAAATTACCGCCATGTTACGGATAATGGGAACTCCACTATTGGGCCATGTTGTAAGACTATTTTTGTGCAGAATTGGACGGACTTGACATCAGTGATATGTGGTTCCAAAAACATGATGCCACTTGCTACATAGCTGGTCACACAATTGATCTATTGAGTGGGAAGTTCGATAATCTTGTAATCTCGGCAAATAGAATAGTCGAATGGCCACCTCGCTCATGAGATTTAAAGCCGTTTGATTTAATTTTATACGGTTGCGTTAAGTCGATAGTTTATGCCAATAATGTTAGAGGATCTCAGGAACAATTTCAAACCCGAAATCGCCAACGTTACGGTTGATATGTGTGGAAGAGTGGTAGAAAAATTGCGCCAAAGAATCAATCGCTACAAACGTAGTCGCGGTGGTCATATGAGCGATATCGAATTTCTTACTTAAAAGGTGTACTACACCTTGAATAAATTTCAGACAGATATCTCAATTATTCTATGTTTTATTTAAATTCAAAATTTGTATGTCCCTATTGAAAAACTCTATATATATATATATTCAGGGTATTTAATTTGGTCCTTTACAATTTATTTTGACTAGCTTTTGAATAAAACATCAATCAAGTGGCCGCCGTTATTGACCAAAGCAAAATGTGCCCTTTTTGCTGCGTTTCCCATCACTTTTTCGAGCATCTTGGGCGGTACAGCGATTATTTCATCACGAATGTTTGCCTTGAGCTCGTCAATGGTCTGAGGCTTGCTGTCATATACTTTGCTTTTCAAATAACTCCAAAAAAAAATCCGGAAGGGTCAAATCTGGAGATCGGGTGGCCAGTCAATGTCATTTTTTAACATCACACGCCCAGTGAATTTTCGTTGCAGAAACTGCATTGTTGGAGTTTTTTTAATGATACATTCAACACACAGCGTGTACCCCTATGAATGCAGGGCATTGTGTTGAATGGAAGGAAGATTGAGAGGTGGGACACCCATAAAGAGATAGGCAGCCATTGTGGCAAGTGTTATGCCTTTACCACAATGAACTTCAGTTTATCAATGTCGACTATGACGGCATGTAACGCCAAAGGCCAAGCTTTTCGCATCCAATCATGTTGTGCGAGTTATATTTGTACATGAAAGGAAGGGATCTATAGATTTATGCCGAATCCGAACGGCGAAGTGGAAAGCTTTTCATAGGCAATTTTTACTCTTGTAGGTTTGCCATTGCAAATGCCGTGTAGAAATTTTGTTTCTTTTTTGCAGTGTGGCATGGCGCACCGTCTTGTTGAATGCAGTAACGCTCCATACCTTTTTCACACATTTGTGGACAGACGTAATGAGCCAACATCCACCGATATCGATTCCTATCGACTGTTTCGCCTTCTCCGAAGAAAAATGGCCCAATGATGGTTTTGGTGCCAACGCCGGCCCATGCAGCTACTTTTTGGTCACACAATTGTGTTTCATGGGTCTCGTGTTGATTCTACGTTCCCCAAATGCGGCAATTTTGCTTGTTAGCAGCGTCGGGGAGTGTCGGTCATCAAAATTTCATTCCAAAAATCAAGTTCAGTGTCAACCATTCGAGCGACTGTTTGGCCGTATTTCAAGCGACGTGGGCGGTACGTCGGCCGCAAGGGATTTCCACTGACGCCAAAATGCTGAGGTGACGATACGACACATGTGGGTTCTCGGCAAATGCTCTCACTTACCGCTTCAACCAGTTCATTACGTTCCACGGAACGTTCCACTGTCCCGTGCTCAACAAAATTCGACACTGAACGACTTGTTGGCCACAAAATAACACAACGACTATTTTCAATGTACAGTGTCTCTATTTCGCCGTGTTGTGAAGCGATTCGTGATAAAAATTGTACTAAATTTACGTTTCGAAATTATGTTTACTCAAGTCAATCGGTTGATAAATGTTAAAATTATTCAATGTTTACATACCGACATAAAATATTTGGCACCCTGTATTTGTATATACATATATGTATGTATATCAATAGTAAATATTGTTCTGATAGGTGCAAATATTTTACCTAACAGCGATCTCACGTTCACTGCACTTAATGGCCCATCTATCTGGGAGAAAGAAAACGGTTTAGAAGTTAATCCATCCAAAAGCGCATTGTTGAAAATAAGTGGTAGTCAGATGGAGCCAAGTCTGGTGAATAAGCCGCATGGGGGAGAGCGTCCCAGCTGTCCGAATCTACTAATTCCCGAGTCTGTTTTGTTCGATGTAATGGTCCATTGTCATCAAGAAAAATCACTTTGTGTTGCATAGCTTGATATTCTGGATGTTTTTGCGCAAAGCACGATTCAAATCGGCCAATTGTTGTTGGTAGCGTTGACCAGTAACTGTTTCACCTGGTTTCAGAAGGTCAAACCAGATAACACCTCGGTGATCCCAGAAAACACAGAGCATTGTCTTCTCTCCGAAGCGATTTGGCTTTGCTGTCGATTTGGCCGGTGTACCACCGGGCTTAACATATGATCGTTTACGTTAGGGATTCTCGAAATAGATATATTTTTCATCGCCAGTAACAATTCGATGAAGATGTGACTTTCATTTGTACCTGGCGAGCAACATTTCAAGTGGTCGCTGTGGCGTAGTGGTAGTGCGTTGGACTGCTACGCAGAGTGTCCGGGTTCGAATCTCGGCACAGGCAAAATCAAAAAAAGTAGAAAAAACTATAAACTAAAAACCACCTCTTGGCAGGCAATGGCAAACCTACAAGAGTAAAAATTGCTATGAAAAGCTTTTCACTTCGCCGTTCGGATTCGGCTTTAAACTGTAGGTCCCTTCCATTCATGTACAAATATAACACGCACAACATGAGTGGATGCGAAAAGCTCGGCCTAGGCCCTCCATGGGCTGTTATGCCATTAAAAGTAAGTAAAGTAAGAGCAACATTTCACAGGTGGTTTTTCGATTCTTGCTGTCTTCAGTCAATTCATGCGGCACCCATCTTCCCACCTACAAAATCAACCCCATGGCTTTTAAACGTTGAGAATTGCGTTGTTGGGTCACATTTAGTTATTCTGCAGGTTGTTCTTGCGTTTGGTCATCATCCTCATCGAGTAAAGCTTGCAATTTGGCATCTTCAAACTTTTTCGGTGGTCTTCCACGTTCTTCGTTTCTCACTTGCTGGCCGTAAGCTTCCACAGGCATTCGATCAGATTCCAAAGCAGATTTCTTCAATTGGAAACAGAAAATCAGTGATGTCCGCATATCGTAGTTTGTAGGCACAAAATTCTAAATTTTTAAGAGCGAAAAAAGTATGATGTTGTATGAAACTTGATTGTTTATGAACTGAATATTGTTGACAGAACTATATGCGAAGAAATGGCTTCAATGATTTGGTTTGACAGAGCGTATAGTTTTACCTAGCGACACAGAGATGTCATTACTTGTTTCATACTTGTACACCAGGTATGGTGAGAAAGGCAAAACGTTTGAAATTTCACAATTGAAAACAACAACAAAAACACATTGCTTTGTTACCAACATTTTTGTCTTGCTAAAATACATAAACGGCGGAAACTGCATTCTACAATACATACCTTGTTGCTATATTTTACTTTTTGGTTTTACCCAAAAATTTGTGTGCCATTTTATCAATATATGCACTTTTGTGTATAATTCATTAATTTTTTTCGTTTGTTTAAAAACCATTTCATCGGTACGTATATTATGAGGTAGTAATCGATATATGTATATCGATTTCGATACTATTGGACATTAAATAGTATCGGAACATTAAAACAATGTCAGTAAACCACAATTTTTTCTGTTCAAATCCCTGGAAAATTCTTAGCAAACAATTAAAAATCTTTCATGAATTCTATTGGAGAAAATAATGTAGCTTTTTTCAACACTTCATCAAATAGCATGCCTCAGATGTAGGTATTTTTTTATTAGTTCCCTGAACTTACAGGAGTACGTTTGTTTTTAAGGTAAATAAATATGTCGGACATCTGATATCCGCTGAGTTGATGATGACTTAGGTGAGTTGATGATTTTTTTAAAGAGGACTCTGGCCAGAGCAGTTCCTCCGAAGACATATATATGAACATACTTGAAGACTGCTAAGTGGCACTTTTGTTGTACAGAAAGGAGGAAATAGAGATACGTATCGGTACACGTTCACTTTGAACTTGGTGGGGTCAGGAAAACATTTGCATGGAGCTTATTCCACAAACGACCGGTGCGATAGAGAAAAAAAAGTGAATTCTGATTGCTGTTCGTGTAGTTCTGGAGAATACACGGCATAGTGGCATCAAATTGCGCATATCCGCAGATCATCTACCATTAAAATAGAATAAAGTCACGCAAGAAACAGTTTTACGACGTCCAAGGAGTCAATAGAGCTGGAAATCCTAATGTCTCCTATTAGCTTTATCGGACGGAGTTGAGTACAATCCAGGAACTCCAGTTGGATTCGCGAAGCTCCTGTCCATAGATGCGAATTAGCATGTTTTAGTCTCCAGGCTCTATGATACAAACTTTTTTCGGCTACAAAATTCCACATAACAAGGGAAAGCAGGCGACCATACATCAAAAGTACTCCCTGACTCATTTGAAAAATTTGTACCAACAAACCCCGAAAAGAGAATAGGTGGGTTTTTGTGTTAACCCCAAAAACATTAAGCTTTTCATAACGAACCACTTTTCCGCAGACGTAAAAGCTTTAAGACTTCAAATAAAAATCAATCGGCCTACCCATCTGTTAGGATCTTTGCTTCAGGTACGGAAATGGTTCTCATTCAGCCTCACTTATAAGTCACAAACAGCAATCACCACAAATACTCGTAGAAACAGCGTCAGCACAGGCACCACTGAATAAGGAAGGATCTTAAAGTTTCAAAGTTAAAGATTAATTTTACTTAGAGCGGCGTCGTAATTAGTCGCGTGATAGAAGACGGAATCATGGCAAATTAGCAAAACGCA
Organism: Palloptera scutellata; assembly: GCA_958295655.1. Lineage (NCBI taxonomy): Eukaryota > Metazoa > Arthropoda > Insecta > Diptera > Pallopteridae > Palloptera > Palloptera scutellata. The sequence continues at coordinate 13,295,552 of OY282453.1, forward strand.
CACAAGGACAACAAGAAAATATAAAGGAATTCGTAGCTACGCTAAAAATACAGTTAAAAGGATTGAAAATTTCTTTGCATGTGATCGTAGCCTTATAGTGAATAGAAAAAGTTCATAAAAATTTTTTTTTATATGCTGTCAACATGCAGGGTGTACTCCTATGAATTCAGAGCGTTGTCTTGATTAGAAGGAAGATTGATAGCTGAGAGGGAGAATGAGAGAGAGAATTCAATCACTGGACAACGATAACAAGATAAATAATAAGTACATAGATGGATATTTTTTAAGCAATAAGTAAAAAATAAAAAAATTTTTATAAAAAAACTTGTAAAAGACACGATTTGAGTTATTCTACGATGTAACTTTACAAATTTATTTTAGGAGTCGTATCTCCATGAAAGTTCAACGTTAACTGACCGTCTGGTGAGAAATTGATCAGGGCAAAGTATAATATCAAAAGATCTTCTTTTCATTGTCATGTAAATAATGGCGTTGTACTGTGTATTTTAAAGCTGCAAGCTAGAAATCAAAATTTCTAGCGTGTTAGGAGATATAGACTTGAAAGTGAAGTTTAATTTTTAAAGAAAAGTGAAAGAAGAAAAGTACTCGAAACTAGAAAACATTTGAGGCCATAAAAATCGTAATGAGGTACAATCGTAATCCAGCTACAACTTTACTAATTTTAATAATTATTATGCTAAGGGTAAAGAATAACAAACATTATTTCCATAATTTTATGTAAAGCACAAATTAAGGTGGAGAGGGAAAGGTATTCCCCCATAGCGTCTTCGCTACATCCGTGTCAGCACCTTTTTTCGAGCATACCAAGAAGTGATGAGGAAACCAAAACCAAAACTAAAAAAGAACAGAAAAATTCTTCGTCTTCTTAACTGTTGTTGGTGAAAAATATATAATATACCTATATAAATATAAAATATACGAGATAACTCGTACATATTTTCAGCTTATAACGGACACACCTCATTTAACACACACAAAATTTATAGCCAAATAGTAAGGCAACTAACAGGGCAAGAATGAAGAACAAAAACTGAGGAGCAGCAGAAGGTGGAGGTGAGAAATGAGTAACGAACTTCGCGCTTGCGTCGTATCGGTTTTATAGTGGTTTCATGCCTCACTGATAAAATTTTGTATGTTTGTTTATATTTTTTGATTTTATTTATTTTGTTTTAGAAATTTTTTTGTAGGATGTATGTAAGGCACGAGCTTGTTACTAGGGGGAATCGGGTCAAGTTCAACACACTTTTAAATGATATGATGTTCTTTAAGTAATACTAAGAATGTATTTACGCACATGAATGTATTCATGCACTTACATATGTATGTATGCAGGCATACTCGTACATACATATGAACATTAGGAAGTAAAATCACACGGCTGACTAGAAATAAAACGCATATAATTTTATGTTATGGCCAAGAATTTAGCTTTATTATAAAGATAAGGATTTGCCATTATGTTTTAAAAACGATTTAGGACAAGTGCCCGCCGCGGCTGGTTCGAATAAATTCTAGCCGAGAGGCCCAATTTTCGACCACTTTTTGCAGCAATTGGGGCCGTATGTCAGTAATAACGCCGCCGAATATTCTCTTCCAAGGCGTCAATCGTCTCGGACTTATCTGCGTAGACAAGCGACTTCACATAATCAAACAAAAAATAGTCCAGCGGTGTTAAATCGCACGATCTTGGAGGCCACGCCCCAGGCCCACGACGCGAGATAATTCGCTCACCAAAAATTTCCTTCAATAAATTGATTCTTTCGTTGGCTGTATGGCATGTAGAGCCGTTTTATTGGAACCAAAGGTCGTCCACATCAACATCCTCCAATTCAGGCACGAAAAAGTCATTAATCATGGCACTATAGCGTTCCCCATTGACTGTAACATTATGACCGGCTTCATCTTTGAAGAAATATGGACCAATGATTCCCTCTGTGATCGCTGTGGCGTAGTGGTAGTGCGTTGGACTGCTACGCAGAGTGTCCGGGGTTCGAATCTCGGCACAGGCAAAATTAAAAAGTAAAAAAAATAATTTTCTACACGGCACCACCTCTTGGCAGGTAATAGCAAACCTTACAAGAGTAAAAATTGCTATGAAAAGCTTTTCACTTCGCCGTTCGGATTCGGCATTAAACTGTAGGTCCCTTCCATTCATGTACAAATATAACACGCACAAAATGAGTGGATGCGAAAAGCTCGGCCTAGGCCCTCCATAGGCTGTTGTGCCATTAAAAGTAAGTAAAGTAAAGTAAAGATTCCCTCTGCCCACAGAGCACACCTAACAGTGACTTTTTGAGGATGTAACGGCGTCTCAACAATGGCTTGTGGATTATGATCACTCCAAATGCGACAATTTTGCTTATTAATGTACCCATTCAACCAAAAGTGTGCTTCATTGCTGAACAAATAATATTTTGGAAATAAATTTGCACAATTTACAAACGTTGTTCAGGAGTAAGTCTATTCGTTATGAAATGGGAAACCAAACTGCGTTTAAATCAAGTGTCAGCTGTCAAAAAAACCAACTCCGAAAAAAGTATTGCCAGATTGAAAACCACACTTCTAAAAAAAACACCGTTTTTATATATGGAAGGGAACTACGCCGAACGGAGAACTTTTCATAGGCAATTTTTACTCTTGTTGGTTTGCCTGCCAAGAGGTGGTGCCGCGTAGAAAACTGTTTTTTACATAAAAAATAATGCCAGAAATATTAGCTGCGTTTTATTTGCCACTCGCTCTTAGTTATGTGTAACTACGAAGGTAGACCAATACGTACCCGTGTTAGGAATGAAGAGACAAGTTTTTCACAAATTTTTTTTTTGTTTTTCAACGTAATCTCCTTTTAGTACAATACAATTTTCCCAACGTTTCTGCCATTTCTTTAACCCCTCCAAAAAATACGATTTGTCAAACTCTTCAGAATACGCTTTTGTCTCGATAACCTCCTCGTTTGAGCTGAATTTTTTCCCCCCGAGCCACGTTTTCATGTTGGGGAACAGAAAGAAGTCGCAGGGAGCCAAGTCGGGCGAGTACGGTGGGTGCGACAGCAATTTGTAGTTCAATTCATGCAATTTGGCCGCGACAATTCCGTATTCGCTTGTTGTCCACCGTAAGCAATCGCGGCACCCATCGGGCCGACACCTTTCTCATGCTTAACCTGTCATGTAAAATATTAATTACCGTTCCGTACGACACTCCTACGGCCTCTGCTACTTCGCGCACTTTCGTTCGGCGATCAGCGAGAATCATGTCGTGGACCTTTTCAACGATTTCCTCGGTAACCTCGGTAACTGCCGGGCGGCCTGGGCGCTCCTTATCACAAACAGATGTACGATCACGCTTAAATTCGTTGAACCAATATCTTACGGTTGTCATAGATGGTGAAGGGTCCCCATAGACAGCATCCAACTTCGCTTTTATTTCTTCGCATGTTTTTCCATCCAAAAATAAAAAGCGAATTACGGATCGATATTGTTCTTTTTCCGTTTTATCGCGAAACACGAAACACGTGTGATACTAATGACTGCCAAATAAAAACTTACCTATGAATAAGTTTGAAAATTAGTGTGCTGTCGTGTGACAGATGGCAGTAAACGACGGTAATGCCAACTTCCCTCAGCAACGCCACCTGTCTTCACACACTCACACACGGGTACTTATTGATCTACCCTCGTACATAGCAAGCGATAAATGCAATAACAAAGGCTGGAGAGAAGACACGTATAACTATAGCTGTTATGTATAGCTAGCATGTTGTTTAACATCCCTGGTTTATATAACAACAGCTTAGCAAAAAAAAAAAAACGAGGGAAATACATCAAAAGAAAAGTAGTGAATTAAAATTTAAATTAAAAATGCTATGTGGTGCGCAAGAATAAAGAAGGGAAATACTTACATAGGTACATATGTCCTGGAAGATCCCCTCTAGCTGTCAGTGTTATTCACTTATTTCGTTGTTACCGGGTTTTGTATTTGTATTAATCATGATTTTTTAACACATTCTTACCGAAAAAGTCAATAAAATGAATACAACATGAATTTTTACTGGAAAAATTTGAGGATGTATTTCATTCTATGTGAAGCTTTTGATCTTTCTTAATAAATGTAAATAATAATAATAATATCCTATAAAATTGTTGGTTTGTTCGTCCATTTTACGTTTTCAGAAAAATTGTACCAATTTTTACAATTATTACTTTACAGAACTACAAAAGGTTATCTTATCACGTCCACAGTCGCTCAGCAAAACTGCATTGCTGTTACGCTACGACTATTTACAATATAAATAACGAGTAGCTTTTATCAAATAATTAAATATTTATGTAAATTTTTATCAAATTACTAAATATCTAGATATCTGCCATGCCAGTGACATTCCGCCGCTTGAGACGTGATGGATGTCTAAAAGAGTTCATTATATTTACAGCTCTGTGTTAACATGCTGCTATCGTCTACATTTGAGGCTTGTTGCCTTGATTTTGATTTCTTCAGCAACAGTGGGAATTTTCAAATCGCGATGAATATTGCTTGTTCTAACGTACCATCGCAGTTTTATATCAAGCTCTGTTCTTTTTGTTTTTATGTGTTCCTTCCATCGAAGTTTCGCATCTAGCGCTATAGCCAGATATTTTGCAGCATTTGCATATGGTTCCTGATAACATAGAATCGTGATAGGGAAGGGTTCTATCTGCTTGTTAGTAAAGCTAACATGTGCAGATCTAGCTTGTTTTGTAAGCTTTGTGCCAGACCTTGTGAAATGCCTGCTTACTTACTTACTTTTAATGGCACAACAGCCCATGGAGGGCCTAGGCCGAGCTTTTCGCATCCACTCATGTTGTGCGTGTTATATTTGTACATGAATGGAAGGGACCTACAGTTTAATGCCGAATCCGAACGGCGAAGTGAAAAGCTTTTCATAGCAATTTTTACTCTTGTAGGTTTGCCATTGCCTGCCAAGAGGTGGTTTTTAGTTTATAGTTTTTTCTACTTTTTTTGATTTTGCCTGTGCCGAGATTCGAACCCCGGACACCCTGCGTAGCAGTCCAACGCACTACCACTAGACCACAGCGACCACGAAATGCCTGCTACATCCAGTAAATTAGTAGAACATACTTTTTTACTTTCGATATTGCCTTTTCAATTTCTGCTACAATTCGGTGCACTTGATTGCTTGCTTCGGAATCCAAATTGATAGTTTGGCATTAGTTTTTCGGATTCGCCTATAGGCATAAGTTGTAATAATTTGCGAATAGCTATATCTGGTAGCTACTTTAATATTTCCGGTGTAATAAGGTCGAAACCGGACGCATTTTTATCTTTTAGATCTTTTATTTCAGCTTTTAGTTCTCGTTTTGTTATGAGAGGAATCAACTGATTTCTGTACTCTGTGATAGTTAATAGTTTATCACATTGCTCATCATTAGGATGAAATATGTTGGCTAGGGAAGGGGACGTCCTAATCTCCGTTGGAAAGACCATGTGCAGGGCAACCTGACTGCACTTGGCCTTATCAACTGGCGCCAACCACGCATAGCAAAGGCGACTGGCGAAGCTTCATAGAGGCGGCCAAGACCGATCATCGGTTGTAGTGCCAGTTAAGTAAGTTGGTCTCTCATTCCTAATAAAAAGATTACCGTTAAACCTAAAGACCTAATTCATGGTTTAATGTGAATAACAGATCAGCAGTCAGGTCAAAAAAGGTTGCTTTCAGGAACTGGCAATCTAATAAGAATGCCAATACTGAGCAGTTGCATAAACAGGTAAGAAATCGCTGTAATGCAACAAAAGCGCGAAAAGTTTCTGCACGAACCGCGCCAGAGGCATAACGTCTTAAAATTCCATAGGGATGGTAAGAACTTTTGGTAATTTGTAAAGAGAGTAAAGAACCAAACGTCTTCGTCAATTCCAACAACAGGTGATCGCCTCGTCACCAGCTCGGTTGATAAAACGAAAAATGTTGCTAACATTATCACAGGGAATTCTTTTCTGCCAGCTAGCAATCAACCACTGCTAGTTATCGAGTATGTATCTTGTGCTATGCTTGAGATACATTTTCGAACGCGAGTAGTTAAAAGAGTTCTTGCATATCTTAACATAAACAAGACATCGGAATCCGATAACAATCCAGCCCCTGTATTGCGAGCTTATGCGTAAGAGCAAGACTACGGACCCTGCGAACTATCGCACCATCGCAATCTGTTCTACGCTATCCAAAGTCATGGTAAGTGTAGTTAACTATCACTTTGTCAAATATCTTGAACAAAATGAATTGCTTAATGACCGCCAATACGAGCTGTTGCTCGTGATATTTCAAAGGCATTTGACAGAGTGTGGCATATGCCACTGGTGTCAACACTGAGGATGTATGGGGTCGGAAGTAACTTCACACGATGGATCACGAGCTTTCCAAGCGACCGCTGTATCCAAGACTGTTATCTCTGTTGTCTGTTATCTCACAAACGAGTTGCCAAACACCCGTTAACCCTATTAATATGGGTGGTGTAGCTATTGCGGAGACAGCGACTCTTGATGTTCTGGACATGTATATCCAATGTTATGTTCGTTGGAACAAAGACATTTCTGGCATGTCGAAAGAAGCAGCCAAGTCTTGGCTTTCTTAGGAGGTGTAAAAAATATTTCTCTACAAGTGATCTCCGTATGATCTACACCACCTATATACGTCCTAAATTGGAGTTTAATTCGCACCTATAGAATGGAGCTTGACTGGAGCTCCTGGACCGTATCCAACATCGAGCGATAAAGCTAATACGATAAAGTATCCAGCTCTATTGACTTCTTGGAACATCGTCGAAACGTGGCTTGCGTCTCTCTGTTTTACCGTTACTTTCACGAAAGATGTTCTTCTGAGATGCGCAAGCTGGTGCAGCCAGTTCATATGTTCACCAGAACTACACGATCAGCAAGCGGAACTCACGCCTTCCACGTAGACACGGAGTGCCATCACACTACGCATTACAAAGAAAGTTATTTTATCTGTCGTACCGCGGGTATTTGGAGTAAGCTCCCAACAAGCCTAGGAAGTGTACCTCAGGAAATTCAATGGGCCCTTCACAGTAGGCCTTTTTAGGCCGCATTGATTTGGTGCCTTGTTCCCAGCCCCTGTTTCAATGGAATATAATCTAAGCTCCCTACAAATATTCTCCCCATAACTACTTCTTCCTCCCACCTATCAATCTTCCCTTCAATCAACACCATGCTCTGCATTAATAGGGGTACACCCGCTATGATGACTGTATCAAAAAAAAAAAAAAAAAATAAGTAAAATTGGTATAAAAAGTATCAGCTGTTTTTCGTTACGTAATTATATTCAAAGAACACATGTTTGAAAGATGGCATTTTGTGTGAAGACTGTTCTGTAATTTGTCATGGGATAATAATATAAGTATATAAGGATAAGTAATACGCTATGGGATGCTTTATTACTATATAAAAGGTAAAATTTCTGCAAAAACATGCCCAACAATTTCTGTGGTTTACGGTGAGGATGCAGTGAGTGAATGCCAGACCCAGAAATTATTTGCTCGATTACGTTCCGGAAATTTGGATATCAAAATGTACCTCGCTCTGGTCGGCCACTCACTCAAAACGCCGATGAAATTTTGCAATTGGTGGAGCAAGATCGACACGTAAGTTGTCAGGAGATAGCGAAGGCATTAACATCAACCAAATGACAGTTTGGAATCATTTAAAGAGAGAAGGCTATGCAAAGACGCTTGATGTTGGGGTACCACATGAATTAACGAAAGAAATTTGATTGACCGAATTACCATCAGAGAAACGCTGCTGAAACGCATTCGATTTGAGAATATCCAACGAAACCGACCACGATCAAAGCACAGTTACCCTCGCAAACATCTTCAAAGCCTGGATGTACGACAAACGGTGGAATGGGAAGGGGATTGTCTATTACGAGCCGCTCCAGCCGGGTGCAACGGTTAATTCGGTTCTTTACTGCTCTCAACTCGACCACCTGAACGAATTAAGGAAAAGCGACCAGAATTGGCCAACAGGAAAGGAATTGTGTTCCATCGTGACAATGCCAGGCCACATATTTATTTGATGACTCGGAACAAATTGACGGAACGTGGGTGGGAAGTTTCAACGCATGCACCATATAGCTCGGACACGGTGCAAGGTCTGACTATCATTTATTTCTGTCTCTGCAAAACTCTCTTACTGGTAAAAAATTTACCGAGGACCCGTTAAAAACCCAAACTTTGCCAGAGGCGGACAGCGAAGCCCACAAATATAAAATAAATTTAACACACATTTAATTTTTTTTTTTTATTTTACATTAGTTGATTATTATTATGATTATATATATATATGATTATTATTTGCAGAAATATCTTCAGAATTATTCTCTTCATTTACAATTTACATTTATTCAGCGATATCAATTTGTCCTTATAACGTCATCAAACAACCCTTTGACCCTCTGACTTAGGAAGTGGGACGTCTCGAGACTCCGGTGGATGGTACGGATAGTGGCATTAGCAGGCTGTGCCGGAACAGTAACACTGCCTGTTCGAACATTACTCTCCTGATCGGGAGCAGTTATCACCACTTTGGATTTTGTCGTGTTGAGCGGCGTTGCACAACTTTCGTATGCTAGAACTGTGGAGTACTGGAAAGATGCACAGATTAGTAGGGAAACAATCAATGGAAAATTAAAGCTTTGCATGAATTGAGATGAATGATTGAGATGATGATTTGCATGAAATGAGATCTTTGCATGAATTAATAAACTGTTTAAGCGCCTTGAAATTTATTTTCAGTTGGAGGGCAGATCGTAATGCAAGCTGATAGGGAAGCCCTAGTAATGGCGAGCAGGGCGAACTCCACAGCGAGTATAGAAGGTACAAATGCAACTACATCTCAAGTTTCTGACGGATCAAGCGATATGCGAGTCGACGTCAATTCTACGGTTGCTCGACGTCAGTCTGACTGGTTGACAAAGGCAGTATTTGAAAATGCAGGTATCGTAATCATTGGGGCACGCCACTATGTTTTAACGACGGCTTGGGAAGTATTCGAATTTAGATTCCAAGACGTGAGCAGAATCCAAAGCTACGCGCGGATGATATCACATTGCAACAGCGGATAGAAGATATATATGTCAATTATGTAAATCAGCAGCGAAACGAAGTGGTCGAGCAAACGTTGTGAAACCATTTAGTGAATCAAGCACATAAAACTAAAATAATCTGAATATAAATCTTCGCTTTTTCATTTACCTGAAAAAACATGACAAAAAATATTAGTTTACACAAATTGGCAATCAGCCGGGATAGAGATGGCGCTAAAATATGTATGAAACACAATATTTTTTTCGAAAATTACAGAGTTGTGCTATCTAATTGCAGAAATGAAGTAGCATTTAGGTTGAACAGTTTGTATGGCTAACTGCACATTGCACAAATTTGGGGCTCAAAGTAACCACAGCATTAGATGCGCTCACTCTTTAATGTAAAACATTAATTTTTTACCCCGTTACCCAGCACTTTACTCTACAGAGAGAAAAAGGCTATTGTTGCATAAAGTAGACCAAAAAGTTTCAGGATAAATATATATTGTACATATTCAACATTTGGCAATAAAATAGATTTAGAGCAAAAACAAAACCTTTTGCAATTTCAGGCTGGAACGTTACATGTAAATTTGTGGAGCTACTACTGCTATCAAAAATTATAAAAAATATATTTTCTTTCAATTTTTTTTCATTTAGTCAGAAAAAATATTATCTAACAGTATAATTAAAAGTAAATCTTAAAAAATAACAATATAAATTATTTTTTTTTTTTTATTTATTTAAAAATCAACAACAACTAGTCACATTTGACTTACAAGAGGTTTATTAATGTAAAATTGCACGTAATACTACTTATCTAAAGTGAGCATGTAGATCTGAGCTAGTCAATCTCCTTGCTGGTTGAAACGCCTCAAAAAGTTCTTTGGTTTGAACCGACTTAAACGTCTGGGTGTAACAACGCAAAGTAACGCCGGAATAGTGCTGTTTGAGTGTTGACTCAGTCTGTCATGATGTGTATTGGCAACCTTCTGTATTTCTTGCCTGACTGTAGGTATTTTAAGATCACGATGTAGGTCATCATTTCGCACATACCACGCGTTAACTGCGTACTTTGTTTTGAAATCTTTGTATTATATTTATTATATAATTGTTTGCGCAGCCCCAAATTTGAACGCCATAGAGCCACACAGGCTTGAAGACTTGTTTGTATATCATTAGTTTGTTTTGTTGAGACGCTTGGGATCTCCTTCCAATAAGCCAAGTTAGTTTTTTGTATTTAATATTCAACTCTATTAGTTTTTTCTTGATGTGTACCTTCCATCTCAGTTTGGCATTTAGGTTCATACCCAAGTATTTCTCACAATTAGCTGCTGGAATTTGTTCACTGTTTAGAAACAATGGAATTTGGGTTTCTCTTTTGTTGGTAAAGTCGGCGTGGATAGACTTGGAGCTATTTACTGCCAGTTTCCATTTATTGGTCCATTGTTCAACTTCTTGGAGAGCAGTTTGTATCTTAGTGGTAGATATGTTGTTATTTGGACCTGTAGCCATTATTACCGTGTCATCTGCAAAAGTTCCAACAACACAGATTGATTTTACCGGCAAGTCATGTGTATACAGCAGGTACAACAACGGGCCTAGTGTACTTCCCTGAGGGACCCCGCGATTTATAGGATCATCTAGTTTAACTCGATAGAACCTTCCGGCAATATACGATTCCAACAGTTTACAGCATTGCTGTGGCAGAATGTTGTTAAGCTTATAAATCAGGCCAGAATGCCAGACCCCATCAAAAGCCTTAGAGACATCAAGAAACACAGCTGAACAAGCAATTAAGTTTGCCGTCTCTATGTTGCTTTTTGCCCATTCATTGTTATTTTTCCTTAAGGAAGGATTTTGGGAAATCAGTCTATCATAATTTTTAATAGCTTTCCAGAGAGAATAATTGGTTTTGCTGTCATATGTCAAGCTCGTAAGATACTTCTTAGTATTTTCATTTTTGAGTTCTCTGATTTTTCGTCTAAATTTTTGAGTGGCATTGTGGTTGAAGGAAACCCTGAAACATAGAATTTATTTGTATATGTAAAAATGCAACTCTGCCGTTGCGATTTGTCAAATGTATATCCCATTTAATTTTTCATTTATATTTTATTTCTCATCAAAGGGAGACGGGAGGTATCGGCCAAGTGAGAATAAATCTTTGTAAATTAAATTATTTTATTAATTATATATTGTTATCAATACACAGAGAATAAACAACCACCACGTAATAAAACCACAAGTGTTCATTCTTTAAAGCCTTCTGCCGAAAATAAATAGAATCACGCCGTCCACGACGAGCGACAAGTATTATTAAGGTTTCTTTTATCTTGTGCTAAACGGTATTGTTGCCATTTTTTGCAAAGTTTTCTTTTTTTTTAAACTAGATTTAGAATTTCGGGCAGATAAAGATTATCGGATTGCTTGCTTTTCACCAGTGGCATACAGCGCCACGCCGAATGTTGAATCAAGGTCGTAAAGCTATGGGTTTCCCTCTCTAGGTCTTCAACGTTTCGTATTTTGCCGGATAAGTCGATATTTTCGTTCATCTGTGCCTTAAAATAGTTCCAGTCTGTTAGACGGTTCGTTAATATCGGTTTGGGTTGAGTGTGTAGTATGTTGCATCCATAATTAAGTAATATTGGTGAATGGTCAGAATTTAAATCGAATCCAGCTTTAACAGCAATATGTCTTTTTTGAATTTTATTGACAATGAAAAAATCAATAACATCTGGTAGTTTGTTTGTATCAGTTGGCCAGTACGTTGTAGAACCAGTGGAGACGATATCAAATCCCGTCGCTTGACATGCTTTAACCCCCAGTGAAAATTTTTTGCGTTAAAGTCGGCACCAATTATAGTTTTATGTTTGTGTACATTCAGCATATCTATTGTTCACATTTTATATTATGTCTCGGTGGACTATAAATGGACGTTATTTGGATTTTGGAACCACTTTCTTCAATTGTAACGGTTGTTGGCTGGAACTCTTCAGTAGAGTTTATTTTCTTGGTGATGTTTAATGTTGTTTTTAATTATAACAGCACTTCCACCTCTGGCATTATTGCTTGGGTGAATAAGTATTATAGTTTTTAAATTTGATGTACGATTCTTTTGTGAAATGTGTTTCGCTTATTAGGCATATGTCTATGTTTTCTGTCTGAAAAGCAATTCTAATTCGTTTTTGTGTTGAAGCAAACCATATACATTCCATTCCATTATTTTGAGAGCAATCATTCAGAAGCACAATAATTACGATTACGATTTTAAGCCCCTTTTCTTCGAGGTCACTTACAATATCTTTCGGATCGCATGAATGAAGCAGATTTTTCGCTACGACTCTTATTGGTCTGTACTGTTTATCTTCATATGAGTGCCATGAAAGTCTTGCTTCATTTAGGGCCCGGGTTACTTCCCGATAATCGCTAGCATCAAAAGTACTGATTTTGCACAAGTTATTGCTCATAAGTTTCATTAAAAATTTATTTTGGGTTTTTTTATTCATTATTTTTCGTATATCATTGTAGTTGTCGGAGACAGATGCCATTATTGGTGGTCGACGTAGTTTGGTTGGTCGCTTTTTCGTTTCATCTGGTTGCTTTTGCGTCACCTTGTCAGGATCAGGTGACACGCTTGGAGATCTAGTAGCTTTACTCTTCTTTGAGGCTCTTTTATTATTTTTTTTTAACAATCCAGTCGGTTTCTCGAGCAAGATCTTCTCCATCTGTTTCGTATGATGTTGTGGTTTGTTCTTTATCTAGAGCTTGCTTTGAAACTGTGTTAATTTCAAGTTGCGATTTAAGTTTTTGATTTTCATTTTTGAGTTGTGTTATTTCTGCATGAAGTTCGCCGTATAGAGCTTCTAATTCTGCCATTTTTTTTATTAAGAGCATCATTATTTTCGCCACTAATGTGGCTGGAGCTTGTCGCAGCTTAGTCGAAAATTTAGTATACTTATGGGCAGTTGTTTTTTAACGCTCAGAAGTGGAGCTTGTGTGCTCCATATTTCGTTGCGTTCCCCTATCGTTTGTTTTCGCCGAGTAACAGCTGTTTTGTCAACAAAGTGATTTGTAAATATTCTTGGTTGTTGGTTCTTACCAGCCTTTATTTAGCCTTAATGTGGACTAAAACAGCCGACCATCACCGTTTACGCGTACAGTTTTTCCACTTCTTTACACTGAAAAACTTTACGCTTTTTACAACGAGCTTAAAACTTTATAATTTTAAATAATTTGTCCGCTTCATTGAAGCATTATATTATGAATATTAATTATGAATTATATTTAACATTCTGCAAATGTCGTCATTCCGCTCCATGTTGACACCGCACAAAATATTAGCACAAGTGCGAATTAAAAATTAACTCTGAAATCTTTTTTTTACTTTAACATCGATGCTAATGTACAAGAGAAGAAAATTTTCCCATTAACTTCCGTTTATTTGAACGTTTTACTAAAAGTTCACATTCAAAACCAAAATTCTATTGTCTTTTTAATGGTAAGCATGCACGTATATTAGGCGATTGTATATAAAAAAAATAAACATATGTATTTATACGTAGATATATTGTTCTAAGTTTATAAATATTATATTAATATTTGGATTTCCTTCAATATAACATAGTTGACTTATTGTTATTAGTAGTTTTAACAAAACTTGAATGCCGGGCTTGTATGTATTATAACTCATTCATTTCGAAATGCTTATAATTTTACGGTCATCTTTTTTTCCATCTACCAGTAAGTATGTGCATATATTTTACCTTTTTTTCTTTAGCATTATGTTAATATGTTTATTTGCCTATGGAAGTATCCATAGATAATACTTGGTATGTATAAATGTAAATGCATGCGAGTTTATAGTTTTTGGGATTTTTGTTTCGTTTAAAGTATTTTTCTCCATTGACGACTATTTAGTTCATTTGCTATTCATTCATTCATTCACTGGTATAGAAATATTCATTCATCTCTTAAGCGAAATTCTATACAAAGTTCGATCATAACTCACATAATTTTTTTCATCTTAAATGTCGATAGAAAAATGTAGATTCAATACTAATTTTTATTCTTTTCCAGTTTTTATAAGCACACTTATGCGACTCACTGTACAACAGCAAAATAGTTCCGTAGTCTCCGCTTAATTGCATCGATGAAAATGTACAATTTATGATTCAATTAAATTTTTCAAAAATTGGCAGTTCATGTTTTATCATAATAGTAATTAATTACGAGTAAAGTACAGCGTGACAATTAGTAAGTGTATACAACAGTTCTGGACATAAAAAAATTATTATGATTAAAAACTAAAAACAGACCGAAAGAAAAAATAACATAATGCATGTGCAAAAATATATTCAGCCGCTTTCGAAGTGGTCACTCTTGGCACAAATACACAGCTTCAAACGCTTGTAAAAAAATTTGGTTATGGGCCGCAGCTCCTCCGCCGTTATTTAGTCCCATTCACGACGCAACAACTGTTTCATGGGTCTGAAAATTTTTATGACTTTTTACACAGACCCTGGCCTATAAAATGGGCCATACTCTGTAATCCGTCGGATTGAGATTCAGCGAATATGGTGGCCATTCTTGAGATGTGACGAAATCAGGCAAATGAGCCATGCACCATTCTTGTGTCGTTTGGCTCTGCGAGATCTTGCTGGATTGTCCAATCATTATCGCCAAAGTGCGATTTTTTTAGTGATTTTGACTCCTGTCCACAAAAATCAAGGATGTCTTGCCATTTAAGTGAAGAAAGTTGTATACACTTTTTATTTGTCACTCTGTATATCAGATCCCGCCACGGTTCCTCATCCAGGGCAAGGAATTCCGTGTAAATATGTATGTAAATGTATGTTTTTACTGGACATCTCAAAAGTGAAATGGGTAAGTTATTTTCATGAATAATTAAATGCAATTTCAGGGCGACCTGGGGCGTAGACAAGGTAAAGTTCGTGTCAGTCGCAGCTGCGTCCATGTTCTATCGTTGCGGTTTTATGTTTCAAGTCGACACACAGCCTACTCGTGGTGTCCCCTGGATAACGATCTGACATCCGTCAGTGAGCTAACTAATGTGTGCTGCGGGATGAATGAGTGGTGGCTTGGAACCCACCACGTTAAAATATTCCGCAATGAATCCTCAGAAGAAGCCTCGGAAAAAGAACCCCCATAATGTTGACGACTCCCGCAAACGCCCAAAGGACAACGATTTACGGATATGCTCCTGGAATATCCGAACCATCTACAGGGAAGGTGCCTCTATCCAGCTGGTGGATGTCCTCCAACGATATAGAACTGACATCACCGCTATACAGGAAATGCGATGGACGGGACAGGGTTGCTACAAAAGGGCATCATGTGATATCTACTACAGCTGTCATGCGTCGAAACACGAATGTGGTGTTGGATTTGTGTTTGGGGAGAGACTGCGTCACCTAGCCTCGAGGTTCACGCCCGTGAAGGAGCGCCTAGTCAATATCCGCATCAAGGCAAAATTCTTCCACATCAGCCGAATTTGTGTCCATGCCCCGACGGATGAGAACGATGAAACGACCAAAGATGACTTCTACGAACTCCTCGACAAAACTTATGAGCATTGCCCCCGCCACGATGTCAAAATCGTGTTAGGCGACTTTAATGCCAAGGTGGGCAAGGAGAGTGTCTTTGGTCCGACGATCGGAAAATTCAGTCTCCCCGACGAAGCCACCGATAACGGTATAAGACTGATCGACTTCCCCGCAGCACGAAACATGACAGTTATTAGCACCACATTCCAACATAAGGATAATAAGGCCTCTTGGCTGTCCGCTGATCAAAACACACGAAACCAGATTGATCTCGTTGTGATCGAGGGAAGGCACGCTTCCAGTGTACTAGACGTTAGCACAATACGTGGTGCACACATCTACTCAGACCACTACTTGGTTGCAGACAAGGTCTGCACACGTATATGTGTAGCAAATGGTGTACGGATAGGTTCAAAGAGAAAGCTGGATGTCGAAAAGCTGCCTAAGTCTTCGCCAACCAACTCGCCCTCCTCCTATCGCAAAACAGCCCTCAACTTGATGATATATGCGCACAATGGACGCACATTTCCCGCTCTATGCGTACGACTGCCGGAGAGGTGATGCAGAAAGACGCGACTTCAATGATATCGAAATGTTGCGGGACAGGAATAAGGTCCGAAAATTCTTTGAAAGAATAAGACGATTAACTGATGGTTTGAAGACCGGGGCCTCTTCCTGCAAGGATGAAGACGGAAATCTGGTGACAAATGTCCAGGGCATAATGAGATTATGGAGGAAGCACTTTCGCAGCTGCTTAATGGCGATGACGGCAATGATCCCGCCACTGCGGAACCCAGGAGGTCTTAAAAGCCATTGCTCAGATGAAAAACAATAAGGCTGCAGGTGCAGATGGCCTGCCGGCTGAGTTGTTTAAGACCGGAGGCGAAGAGCTCAGAAAACGCATGCATGAGCTTCTATGCAGAATATGGTCGGATGAAAGCATGCCAAGTGATTGGAACCTCAGCGTACCCAATCCATAAGAAAGATGATTCCACGATCTGCGCCAACTACCGTGGAATAAGAAGGCTTATTGCATATAAGGTTCTATCGAGCGTACTGTGCGAAAGAATTAAGCCCATAGTCAACGGACAGTGTGGCTTCAGGACTGGTAAATTCACATCGACCAGATATTCACACTACGCCAAATCCTGGAAAAGACCCGAGAAAAACAGATCGACATCCATCATCTATTCGTTGATTACAAACCGCCTTCGACAGCGTGATTAGGGATTAGGGTACAACTGGTACGCCGAAATGTCTGATTTTGGTATCCCTGCAAAGCTCATTCGTCTTTGCAAAATGACCTCTCCGCACCATTTGATACCAAAATATGTTTCAGACAAGGTGATTCCCTATCGTGCGACTTCTTTAACCTTATGCTGGAGAAAATAATTTTGGCACTATCTTCTACAAGAGTGTCATGCTGCTAGCATACGCTGATGATATTGACATCATTGGCAAAAACGCTCGAGCAGGCAGTGCAGCATTCTCCAACCTGGAAAGGGAGTCTCGTCGAGTGGGTCTAGTGGTGAACGAGCACAAAACGAAATACCTTGTGTCAACAAACAAAGAGTCACGGCGTCTTGGACAAAATGTCACTGTTGACAACTTTACTTTTGAAGTCGTCAAGGATTTCGTATATCTAGGATCCAGCATAAACACCAACAATAATGTCAGCCTTGAGATCAAGCGGAGACTAACTCCTGCCAACAGGTGTTACTACGGGCTCAGTAGGCAATTGAGAAGTAGAGCCCTCTCTCGACCGACGAAAATAACGCTCTATAAGTCCCTCATCCTTCCCGTCCTAATGAATGGCGCAGAGACGTGGACATTGACCATCAATGATGAGAGGCTGTTAGGAGCGTTCGAGAGGAAGATACTCCGTAAGATCTACGGTCCAGTACGCGTGGACGACGTGTATCGAATAAGATGGAACGAAGATCTGTATGAGCTGTACGCCGATACTGACATAGTCAAGCTTATAAAACTCCAGCGGCTTCGCTGGCTGGGTCATGTTGAGCGAATGGAAGAAAGCGCTCCGGCTAGAAGGGTGTTTTATTTGAACCACGGTGGAGGAACACGCAGAAGGGGACGTCCTAATCTCCGTTGAGGCGGCCAAGACCAAGAGTGTAGATCATCGGTTGTAGTGCCAGCTAAGTAAGTAAGTAAAAGAATGAGCGAGTATCGACAGAAACGCGAGGCACAAACAAATGGCGATTGTGCTACGATAAAGTCTCCAGCAAAAACTGCAGCTGAGAGACAGCGAGAATGTAGAAATGGTAGTATGGACGGTAAATGAGTTCATTAGAGCCAATAATTGCATCAACACTCATCTCATTGAGTCCCGACGAAGGTCCTTAGATTATACAGCACCAAGCAGTCATTGAAGTGGCCGATTTGCCAACTCCTCAACGAAAGAGATGGGCAAAAGATTTACTTGAGATTTTCCTTAAAATCTTTTTTGCGTGGAAAGAAAACAAGTGGCATCAACACAACAAAATATAGACGAGATTTGTCAAGTTTCTAGCCAACCTCATAACATTCGTTAGTTCTCAGACCGGCAAGTGGTAAATTTTCCACCTGTTGAGAGTATACGACCTGAATATTTTGATGATGATGATTATTATTATGATGATAATTGTCAGATTATAATTATTATGAGTTAGAGTATAAATATTTTGGTGGAGATGATGATTGAGGTTGTTGCATGCGTTGCATGCATTGGAAATGCAAACGATCAAAATTAAGTTAATAATAAGAGAATTATCAGCACATAAGCAATTGCAAAACATGTGAATGAAAATTTATATAGTTTACAATAGATAGCCAGCTACTCATTCAGCATTTTGTATGTTGAACGCGAGTGCATACTGCTGAGGTGTTTTCTAATCATCTAGGTCTGGCGTTAATTTCAAATTATACATGATTTCTGTTTGACATGCCATAGCTTTGAAAATGGATAAAATTGTTGATATTTATAAATGGTTACACTACTTACCTACACAGTCCTTATGACATGAGTCGTATACAAAGTTGTGTTGTTCTTGCTGTTTTGATTTTTGGTATTTTTCCCCTTATGTTTGATGGTTTTTATAACCTTTTTGAATGAATGAACGAAGTAAGGGTATCCACAGGGCCGCACAGCATAGTACATATGTAGATTGAATTTTAAATCCGATATTTGTAAGATCCAAAATAACACCAACAAATGAGTGCATCCACCGCTTATTCAACTATCTATCTATCTATCAATCTAGTATATATCTATCAACTAAATGAAACGGACCTATACATACATATGTATGTAAATATGTAAACACAATATGATAGGTACATTTCGATACGCCCAGCGTTGAAATATTGAATGCTTCGGAACTCACCGTGAACTTTGTTACAAAGTTGACGGTTTTCCGAGGCACGTGATAAAATATTTAGCAGGTTCTTAAGGCTTCGTTAAACAGAACAAGTTTGTCCACTATGCTCAGCTTATTTTACCGCCGCACTCTGGGGTATTTGAGCCAAAAAGCTAGCCAAATATATTTTTTATAAAAAATTATAAAATCAGCGAAATTGCCCAATAACCCACCTCCCATTTAAGTGTAATTTTCATGAAGTGAATTCAGGCTATACTAAAGTAAAGTCAATAAAATTCGAAAAAGTCATTTATATTAGCATAAATAACATTTGGAATAACAAACCAAATCCCTTTGTAACCACACCTATCTCCACAAAAATTGATAAAGAATGGAATGGGCTTAATTGACTTGTCTGCATATCGCCTTTACAACCAAGTAATTTTTTATACTTTACTGCTGCTGTAGTGTCTGATGTAATATCTTTGACAACTTTTGAGCCATCAACATTTCCGAACTTGCGAATTTGCATTTGAGTGACGTACGCTAATTCGCCAACTTCTTCTTGCGATGGGAATTTTTTTGTACATATGTTTTTTTTTATTGATCATCCAACACACAGGGTGTGTTGAATGGAACAAAGATTGATAGATGGGAGGAAAAAGAAGGGAGAGAATGAGAGAGGGAATGCAATCACTGTGTTTTGCCTTTACCACAATATGCCTTTACCAAAGGCCAAGCTTTTTGCATCCACTCATGTTGAACGTGTTATATTTACATGATGAGAACGTCAGAGCCGACGAAGTACAGTAAACTCCGATACAATACCTCCCTCTTAAATGCTTTTTAAGATTTTTCCGCTTAAGAATCTCAAAAGCCTGACATCTTAAGCAACTTAATTGGGGTTTACTGTACCAGGATTGATAAAATCAAGCTGCTTCAGCACTTGGACGTTATTATCCTAAAATGGAAATCCAAGAGTAAAGAGAATTGCCCGCACCTAGCTCGGTACCGGTGATACGAGTTTTAGAGGGCAAGCAGAAAAGAAAAAGTTGAACAAAGGTCCAAGGTAAAGGCTCCCAGTTGTGGTTATTTTCATCTGTCATTTCCAAATATTCAACATAAGTTGCCTCTACATAGTCTTCCTTTAAGTATATCCCAAACGATGTTCTTGAAGAGAGTTTCGGTTTGGAACTCTAAATTTCGCTTGACGGCAATCGGTAAAACATAGTTAAAAAAACGGAGATGTAGACTCTGAATGTGTCTCAGTTGTCAGTTAGAATTAAGCTATAAGGAAAGAACCCCCAAATTGAGAATATAATAGATCTTAAGAGAGAGAAATAACATATTTAATATGAGGTAGCGAGTGGCGAATAATACGCAGTTTTTCGCCTTTTTTTTGCCAATAGCTTCCAGTATAAGTAATCCACCCCGCTTGAGTTTAGAGCGCTTTCATCTCTTTCCATTGGGCATAAATATGAGTTTGAGCTTGGGCATTATGGACATGTAGTTTTAGTCAAAGTTTTAACATAAACAGCATAGGCATTAAATGAGTATGCATGTATAAATACATGGAGCACAGACATGTGCATACAGAAACATTCATGTATACAAATGCACGCATGCAAGGCTGTGTGTCTGAAAATATGTGTGGTGGTCTCCATTTGGAATTTTTATGTAGGTAATTAAATCCAAAAGAAATCGATGGGAAGTTGGTTTTATGTGCTGTTGTCTAGATAATGATAATTTCTGACTGAAGAAAAAAACATAAAAAAACTCAAGTAAGAAGATAAAATATAAGTCACATAATCGATCCAAATAATATTAATCGTACATTCTGCTAAGCAATTACATCCCAATTTGCATTATAAGGGGTTTGACTTCTATCCAATAGATACTGGTAACAGAAATAAAAGTATAGCATTGCTATGTCCCATTTTGTATGAATAATTTTCTACAAGTTAGGATGAAATTCCCTGCATTTTTTGTTTTTGTGTCTTATCATATTTTCAGAAAATGCAAAATAAATAAATGATCAAATCGATCGGGGTGCTCACAGTGTGTTCAAATGCCCTGTGTAGGTGGCAAAATTTTAGTATTTTTCCGACATCTACACTTCACTACATTGTGGAACAAAACAGAAGAAGTGAAAGAATTTATGTTTGATTTGAGTTGTCGAAAAATATTGACTTTTGCTGGAGGATTTGCTTGACATAACTGTTAACTTCTTCAGACACATTTTTGGCTCTCATCTTGATCTTAAAATTCTTGGTCAGAAAACTCTAAAGTAGAAGTTAGTAAAATCAGATAAATTTAATTTTTTCTTATACTAGAACGTCATAGTGGTCGCCGTGGCGTAGTTGGTAGTGTGTTGGACGTAGTAGTACCCGGGCATAGGAAAAATCAAAAGATCAAAAATAAAAATTGTTAAAAAAATCTTCTCATTATCGCCGTTCGGATTCGTCATATTCATCCACTCATGTACAAATATAACACGCACAACCTGAATGGATGCGAAAAGCTCGACCTAGGCCATTCATGGGCTGTTGTGCCTTTACAGACGAAAGACTTAGAAAAACGACCTCGTAGTCTAGTGGTTAGAATACTAGACTTTCCTCCAGTTAAGGGTTCGATTCCGTTCTGGTAGTTAATTCCTATAGACTTCTTATATTTCTATCGATATGATGTGAAATTAACCCATTATGATGTCCCTATATGATTGGGTTGAGTGGCAGTTGACTTAGTCCAGATCGGCCTAATATAATACCACATTACCGCACGATTGAACCTACAGTTTAACGCCGGTTTCGAATTTTGGGTGGTAATTTGTTATCACTTGATTGTAATTCTCATTCACTTCATATTGGTAGAAATTTAAGAATTTTATATGAATTAACCATCAAACCAAGAGAGGAATCGAACCCCTAACCTCCCCAGGGTAAGTATAGTGGTCTATCCACTAGGCTATTGAGATCGTCTAACATTGTCCCATTAAGCGAACAAACAAGCCTGGTGCTATGTACCGACTGACAAACGGATGGACTGACGAAATGTAATGTGTAATGCGACAACGTCCAGGTCTCATAGATAAATACGATCATCATCATCTTAATGACCAAGATAGTCAGTATACAAGTTGCTGTAAGGAAAAGAATCACTAAATTGGGGCGATTTTCGGTTAGGCGGACGTGTGCTCGGTTTGCGATCACGACCAGCAGTATGCATACAGTAAAGGAGAAAGCCACATGGA